>CAEGAD010042377.1:0-38092 GCA_903067055.1 Poeciliopsis paucimaculata
ATGGATGATGCCTCAATAAACACCCTTTCCCGAGCGAGACACCTCCTGGTCACGCTCAGGTTTAGGATGGATTGAAATGAGGCATTCACCCAACCGTTTTGGAAGACATTTCTCTGTGTCCTCCATAACAGTTTGTCCCTGCTGTGCGGCCTCTGTCTTCACCACATCCAGGATGTCCGAGCCAGCTTGCTGCTCTAAAAGGTTAACGTCCCCAGCCGGGTTGGTTATCCCTTTAGGAACAGTTAACAAGCTGTCCCCAAAGACTTTGAGCTCGTTCCCCAGCCAGGGTAGTCTCGTCTTTGGGAACGGTCACAAACACGTCACACGTCTCAGGGGTTTCAGAATTGTTTGTCAATTGAGATTCGCTGTTCGGGGAACAGTTGAGCTCAATAACAACAGAGACTTCACAATCCAACGTTTTTTACAAACCAATGACTTATGTAAATAAGCAGTTAGATTTAGAAAACGCGCAAACGAATATCTTCTCATGGGTCTTAGCCCTGCTGGGGGCTAAGCACCCCTAAAGGTCAAATCCTAGAATCGCCCCTGGTCACCCCTATTCTACACAGTAAGGATGGCCTGGTCAGACTGATGTTTTACTCTTTATGGTCTCGTGTGATCATCTTCACACCAACGATCCCAACAGCAAGGTGGGTTTTTGTAGGCAAACAGGAAACACTCTCCTATTTCACCAAACATAATTTTTCCAAAATCCTATATATGATTCTAAACAGTCATATGGTTTGTCCATTAGGTCAGCCCAAAACACACTATGATGTAAGTCAAAATCTTTTTCAAGGAGATGTTTCAACCAACTAACAGGAATCACAGAGGAATTTCTGCATATTGATGATTCGTCATGTTCAGAAAACCATCAGAGTGGGAATAACTGCATGCTGGTTCACTGGATCAGTGACATTCTTTAATCCCTCAAAGAAACATATCAGGTCATCAGAAAATGACAGCCAGTCAATCCCATAGAGACTAATGAAAACTGCCAACCTGAAAGCTTTCCATGAGTTTGAAAGGTTTCTCGATGTTTACCAAGTTGTTCAAACATGATATTCAGAAGCTTTATTGAAAAACAGCAAAGGAGTTGAAGACAAGCGACTTTTAGAAGCCGTTGGAATGGAAATCGTATGGAAACTGCTTAAAAATCAGCTGTTGTGGGGGAGAAATATTAATTGCCAAGCGCTGTTTTGTTTCAGCTGTGTTTATTTTTTTCTATAAAAAATGTAAACTAACAACTAAAACAAACATGCTGGATAAAAAAAAAAGCAAAGCAAAATCTCACAAAATACTTTCTACAAAACTTAAAACAATACATACAGAGATGGTCAGTAAATGTGGTCCTGATGATATTAACTAAAAAGTAAATATTTTAAATGTGCAGATACATTTCTGGATTAAAATGTTTTTATTTATTTATTGATGTATTCTCATCTTAAATGTTTTGTTTTCATTAGACCTATGTGGAAAATGACCATAATAAGCAGAAATTTAAGCAGACTTGAGCTTTTTTTTTTTTTTTCTTGCATGTTGTGAAATAAATATTTGGTTTAAACAGCAGCTTTAAGTCGCAACTCACAATTCAAGATTGCAACCCAATACAGTTTTCTTGTTGACTTAAATTGCATTTTGTAGGCAGCAGACAGACTTTCATTTTCAAGTTAAACCACTTTCAAATGTTTTACAGCGTATTCATAAGTAGAAGAGCTATGATAAGGTACCCTTTGATGACACCAGGGGCTTTTGTGCATGGAGGTTTTGTTTGGAGCATTTTATCTTCAATAAATAATCGTTTACAACTAAATAGCGAAACAAATACAAAAACTGCCCATGAAGTGTGGCTCCACAGGGCATAGGCTATTTCCAATGTGAGCTGGATTGATTTTACAGAAAAGTCATGCTAGTAGCTTTAAGACCTCTATTATCTGTGTTCTGAGGATTTGTGTGTGTTTGTGTTGTTATGTCATAAAAACAACAGTGTGTATTGATCGATTCAGCGTTCAGCCGTGGCCTTTAACAGCAGCCTGGTTCTCTGTTTAAACAAAATCATGATACCTCTCAGGGCGATTGTTTTAAAGATTACAAGAAAAATGTTTATTTTTTAATTTATTTTATTTCCCAACCAGCGGTAAGGTGACTGACACTCCGACTGAACATTGAGGCACCTTATTTTATGTCAAGCTGTATTTTTAGTTTCATGAAGTGCTTTGGAACCTCTGAAGAGACATCGAGACTGATCTCTACAGGAGCAGCTTTCTCCCTTTGCACACCTCGACCACCCCGGTTGTCGTAAACATTGGGCTGAACATTAAGCGTTTAGCATTTGGAGTAGAGTAGAGCGTGCTATGGACTAAATGTCCTACATTTAAAGATTTCCTCAAGTTAATTCTACCTCACCGGTCCCTGCAGAGCTACAGCAGGAAAGGCCTTTTCTTTTAACCCCGGAAGATGTGCTGACCCAAGCAGCTCCTCAACCTCTCTGGGAGACTTTTGTCTGTAAAAACGGGCTCTAACTCCAACCTGGAACCCGTTCAATAAAAACCTCAGGGGGGGCAAAATTAAACTCAATTGAGCAAAGTGAAACATTTTTGCAAAGCTAGAAGTTTTATGGTCAAATGATTGATTTTTATGTCGATTTAAATGGATCACTTGGATCGACAATGGATTATTGTCGATTTAAATGGATCACTCGCCTTGAGAGCGATTTAATTTTTGTATGTTTGCTGCTTTGTACAGATGAGATATCAGCCCGTTGTGTGCGATGAAGTGTGGGAATGCAAAAAAATTTATAAAAAGTCTTACACTTTAACTATTCTATTAGGAATAAATAATACACCAAATAAAATTCAATAAAATTTAAGAAACAAGAATTGTGTTTGAAATTATTTTTATTTTCTCTAACCCACACTGGAATAAACTTCTTTGTACAGCCTCAAATTTACACACATCCTTATTAATATTCTAATGCAGTCGTGCCTCTAAGAACAGTCCGCAGACCTTCAGTATCGTGTTCGGTGAAGGTTATTCCAGATAGTTAACGTAGCTCTGCTTGATTCGGTCCAAAACCAGCTTTTATGTGTTTGGGATCATCGTGGTGTGGGAACATCCCACCTGGTCAGAGTATCAATCGCTCAGCTGCTGATTTGAGGCGAATGTGAAGACTCTGGAGGTAGAACGCTGTTTGGTTATTCCATGCATTTCTCCAATCCACTGGTACCACTGGGTCCAGTCGAGCGTGAAGGAGCTCAGAGGGAAACCCTCATATTTCTGTCCCTCATATTTCAGGGACAAATAAACCCATAAACCTCTAGAGAGAGTCACTCATAATATTAAACCACGTTAAGCTCCTGGTGAACCCATGTCGTGTAAAACTTGCTTTACTTTGGTCAGTAAAGCAACCTCTTTCAGTTTGTGAGCCTTGTTTTTTTTTTGGTTTTTATATAAAGACAGCATAAATCTTCTGTTGTGGACTGAAAATTTGTTGATTTTGTTACAAGATAGTTAACTAAACAGTAGATTGTTTGTTGCAACATTGTCTCTCTAATTACGTGTCTCTGTGTGGATTAAAGAAATCCAAAATGAAATAAAAAATGAAGGTTTGAACACCTAATTTATTCTTCTGTAGAAAAAAAAAATATATATATGTATATAAACCTGGAATGAGTAATTAAAAGCCCAAATTTAACAAGGCATTCCTGCCAGTGATGAAGTAATTCAAACTTTTCACTGAAACTATGAAAGTTTCTGTCTGACCTCAGCAAAATATGATCTGTTCTCTAAGATGAGAATTCCTTGTTAAACATCAACCAAATTCCTCAAACCGCTAAATACCCCGAACAGAGAACACAACAAACACGTGTCGCCATCGCTGTTTTCAACAATAAGCATCTTTCGCCTTGGGATTGGCAGCTCGCAGTCAACAGCAATGCAGGAACGTGGCAAAAAGCAGGGCACATCCTTCACAGTAATGAGGAAAATCAGACCTTGCTGAGCCTGCAAGCGTGGCAAGACTTTCCCTGAACTCATAATGCCGGGTCAGCAGGATTTCTGTCCGGCAAGGGATGACCGACAGCTCTCTGGAGCGCCGCGGCTGACGCCACGAGAAAGAACAGAAAGACGACGGCCATTAACCTCTGGCTTCGCTGGAAGTCGGGGGTGAATTGAAGAGATATAACATACATATTCTGTGAATAAGTAGCACAAGTAACACAGAGGAAGGCTTCTGCTCTGTCAAGACTCAGGAAGACTGCCAGCAGAATGCCAAGCAACCATTTGAGTTATAGGATACGTAGCCTCTGGGGTGGGTTTCCAGTTTAATCAGATATTGCTTTTATTTTGCGTAAAGTGTTTTAAAAAGCTTTTTAAACTCTTAAGAAATATCAAATTTCATAGTGATTATTATCCCTCAGTAACGCAAGATGTTTAAGTCAGAGGGAAAAATGAAGTTTATCCATATTTAAGGTGATTGATGGTTCACATTAAAAGGTCTCATCTTTGAAACACCTCATTCCTGAGGTGGAAATGACAATGAAAGTAGGAATATTCAGTGAAATACGTTCCGTTAAATCTTTTGTGCAACAGGCAGCAAATGTGTCTGACAGTGGAAGAAAACGGCAGCATAATCAGATCATAACCGTCTTACAGCTGTAAAAAGTGAAAAAGCAACAAATCTTGTTTTTTCCATTTAAATCTCTTGAAAGAGCAATTTTCTCATATTCCAGGGACAGATAAACCCACACCTCTGGAAGGAGTCACTTATAACATTATTAAATCATGTTAAACCTTTCTAATGTTTTGTAAAGCACTTTGCGCTTTTTCCTTTTCAAGTATTTTTGAAGAGAAAACTGACTTTAGACGGAAGGAAAGATTACTTTATCGGAATAAAATAAACAGCTGTGTTACTTTAGAGCTGTTCAATTTCTCACAAGACAGAAGTTGCATAAAGAAGAGAGACTGTTTGCCGCCTCTATTCACTGCCTTTAGACTGCTAATATAAAATGTTGCGGCACAACAGTCTTTGTAAATAATGGGAGCAATAACCACCTTTGCACATCAGAGTAACCTGGCTAGTGTGCAAAACTGACTTAATATATTGATTTAGACCCAAGTAGGTATTGTTTAAGAATTTTATATATACATTTATTTATATATTAGATACAAATAAAATTCAGGTCTGTTTCATGTTAAGCTATTCATGTTAGAGAGACTTTTAGAAAATCACATATTAGCCCCAAGAAAACTTTTTAACTTGGTGGAAATTCAGATTTTCGTCAAGTGTCCCTCACTCATGCACCCTGTGATCGCCAGTAGATGGAGGTTATTTAGTGCTTCATCTGCTCTCTGCAGACCTGGATGCACATCCGAAGCTACTCTAAAGGCACATTCTCAAAATGGTTACATAATTCACCGGGGCCATTTCACATCGCTCTGTTCCACTTGTCTAGAAAAAAATACCATCAAAAATAGATTCATCGACCAAATTGCCCACAGCGAAACTTCATGAAGGAAAAGTAAATCTAAAGTCTGAAATGCTCCTTTGACAAACAAGCCTGCAGAGAAAATGCAATAGAGTATGGTACAAACAGGAACCTTTTGCATTAAATAGCTTAACATTTTGTGAGAAAGTGTAATTCAGTCAAACTTTTCTCAGGGTACCAGTAACAGAAATGTAATCATGCTTAATACTTGATATGTCTCTGTCTTCTGCTCTTTTCTTGGTGGTTTTGCTGAGTTTGTCTTTGGCTCTTTGCTACTGTTTACAAATTTGATATAAAAATATCTACTATTTCTGCTTTTGCACCGTCTCACTTTACTGATTCCAAAGTCTTTCTTTGGTTGCTCGTCATCTTCTAAAACAAACTTTATCTCACATATAAATTTTGTTTTATCCATGTTATGCATTTTATCTACTTCTGTCTGTCACAAGCGGTCCTTCTAACATTTTGACCAAGTTCTCCTTGTGACGATCTCCATTGCTTTTTGCATATTTTTTCCCTCCGCATATCCTGCAGTTTTGATCAGTGAACTTTTTAGCTTTTCCTCAGTCGCATTTGATTCCATAAATACACAACCTTTATCATCTCAAAGGACTTCACAGCAATCGTTCAGGGACTAAAAAATTTGCAAGATCAGTCAAGAGGTGCAGGGAAAAGACACGGACAGCTACTGGAGAAATGTATTTTTGAAGACTTGAAAAGAAAGTCAATACTTACAGGACATGAACCAAGATGAACGGGACATGGAACATGGATAGAGTTGCAGGCAGAGGAGAGGAAAAATACAGAAAGGTTTCTGAGAGTCCTATCTTAGCCTAAAATCCTAACTTCAGTAAGCGGCTGAGAGCGACACTGAGTGAGGAGTTCACAGAAATTCATTCATGAAGAGCAGCGGCGGTTTGGGCGTCTGCCCAGGGCGCCATCTTGTTGAGGGTGAGCAACTGACTGGGTCCAAAGGGCACCTTTACCTTCACAAGTCATTTTATATACAAACCAAAGGGCCATCCAAGCAAAAACTGACCATCAAACGATTATTAAAATACACACATAACATTAAATCACTGGATTTAAATACAACATTAAAAGCTCGTGCAAATTCATGACAGAACCTGGTCCTTTACCTTAAAAAACACACGGGGAAGGAAGGAGGTCCCGGGATCTCTGTGGGATTTATTGGATGCTTACACCGCTTGTAATATGAGACTTAGTTTGACAGAACATCAAGCCAATTCCTCAGAACAAACAGAAAATGGCCCATTATGAAGAGATGTTTCTCCATGCGCGGCCGAGAGCTTTACAGTGGAAGGAAAGAGGACACACACTCGCCCCCAGCATCCCAAGAAGCTGTCACATTGATGCAGTACACTCAGACAAAATGTTCAGAGCGCACAATTCCCTCGGCTTTCTAGCTCTGTGCTACTGAAGTGTAAAAAAAAATTAGAGGGTTTCCTTCTTTTAAGAGGAAGCAATCATCAAGAGGTTGTTACATGTGCAAACTTGCTCCAGAGGCATCAAATGGAGCCGGGTTTTTTTTTTTTTTTTTGATCCGGGGAGCTGAATGCCTCTGCCGCCGAGTCCTGTTTGTGTGTTAACGTGTGTGTTTGAGTTTCAGAGGGACGGTAAGCCGGGGATTTAGGGCACGGTTTTCTGGGTTGCAGCTAAATGCCACCTGTCTGTCAAAAAAAAACCCCAAAAAAAACCACAGATGACTTAAAAATGTTGGTATAAAAAAAAAATCTTAGTTTTTACGTTTACAGAGAAGGTCTCTCTCTTTCCCTCTTCCTCGGCGCTCTTAAAAAATGAACAACCCAAATCCGACTGAGTTATAGGTCAACACAATATTAGTCAAAGGAAAAGATGCTGAGAGACGTAGGAGTAGCACATCTTTCTAAAAACTTGCATGAAGTAACTTGACAGCATGCGGCTGATTTCACCTCTTTATTAGTCAGTCTGGAACTTCTTTAGGCTAAAAGTGAAACTTCCTGAGATGTGCCTTTCGCCGTGGGGTTGTTATGTGTCTAAAACTAACTTTTTGATTGATTTAAAAGGATTTTTAAAAACAGAAAACCGAGCCATGTGCTGCAGTTTGCCTCATCATTCTGCAACCTCTGTGAAAATTGCATCAGATATGAAAGCGCAACTCTTGGGCATAATTTTCTTCACCGAAAACATAACGAGGAATTCCTCGTGTTGCGCAATAGAAGTCTAGTTTTGACTCAATAGTTGCTGAGGGCAATTAAAACAAAATTTAATCATTTAAATAAAAACTACTAAGTAATAAGCCCAGCGCTGGCGTTATCTGAACAGAAAGATGCTTCACATCATGCATGTGGTAAACACAGACACTTCTCTCAAATAGACAGGAGTCAACCTTAAAGTCAAATACTTGACCTCGCTGACCTCGTGAGTAATTTTGCCCCTTTTCACACAAATCCGGCCGCACTGCGGTTTAAGCCCTGAACAATGCGAGCAGAATCATCTACAAAACAGCCCAGAGCCACCAGATCCAATTACAGAGGGGTGATAGGTATAATGTTGCATTTGTGTATGTCACACTCCGTTTGTTCGCTGAAAGAAAGAAAAAAAAAAGGAATTAAAGAGTGACTCATTTGAGCGTGTCTCCCTTTTCACACATTATTATTTATGAGGCTTGTGTTTTTAGATGCGAACTCTTCATTATTTTTATTTTTATCTTTTCAATGAGGGCGTTATCCACCTTTCTCTGTAAATAGGATGCAGAGTTCTTTCTGGCAGACTGAGCACGTCCTGCACCTACATCCTGGAGTCACCTGAAGAGGAGGAACTCCATCGCTCCATGTGCATTAATGCTCGTGTTCCCCGCCCGCCTCGGACTGTTTGTCTGTGCATGTCCCGCTCATCTGAATGCCTGCATGTACAATTAATTAAAAGTGTCCCATTTTCTATCTTCTTGCGCCCAGGTGCGCAGATCCGCTCAGCAAACATGAGACTGACCTCGATAGTTGAGGAAAAACACCAGACACCCAGATCTGCAATGCAAATTGTCACCACATGATCCTCTGGGACGACAACCAGTGCAGCCAATTAAAACTTAATTCTCACTTCATACTTTCTCATCCCATGCAGCCACACCTTAGCAAACCGAGCTATTTCATGGCAAAATGCACATTTTGTAATAAATCACTCAGAGAGAAGAGATTAATCACTTCCACCCGTCATTTTAATGCTTTTCAAGGATTATGGGAAAGTGGATGTTCTTTTACCAACTGGAGGAGATTCCAGTGAACGTCGAGGTGAGAACACGCTTTACGGTCCAACGCTTTACGGTTCCTGTTTTGGATTCAGGGAAATATTTAGCAGATTGGAAGACGAGGAGAGCCTTCTGTGATTTGCAGCACAACACTTTGCGCTGCGTGCCGGAGAGCACAAACGTCTCTGGACTGTCAGGAAGGCAGTTACTGAATTTCACCTTTCCATTTTATTTTTTGTTTGTTTTCAAGACATCCACTACTGCAGAGAGACATCCAAAACACTCGGCATCCATCAGTCAAATGTTTGTGCACTTCTCCTGTCCCAGTTCGACTTTTCATCACTCAACTGGATGACGTTTTGCAGTTGAACCATTTTTCTTTGGCCTTTTTTTTCTTGTTTCTTTTTTTACCACTAAAACCTCTTGGTTGGACAGGAAGTTGAAAGGCTTGTATGTTTTCCGTCATTTGGCTCACTCACTGAGAAAAAAGCAAACAAATTACATCTCTGTTGGGTTTGCTGGGAGTGGTCGTTTTTTATTTATTTATTTAATGACACGACATGAGATCATCAACAAAAGTTTTCATGAAAAGTTGTCCAGGGCCATAAAGCTGGGACAATGAAATCCTTTGCTTCTCAGATGTAAGACTCTGCCTCTTGGCTGCGCAGATGTTGTGTAAAAGACAGAGCGACAGATTTGGCACCTGTTTGGATCTTAGAGAGAAGTTTGAGACGGCAGAGACTTCTCTCTATGGGTTTCGACTTAAGTTTTAGTGACAGAATTTGCTGCCTCTGTGCCTCAATGCAGTGGAGCAACGGGGATTTGAATTTGAAGTTGTATTTCTTTCAGATGAAAAGGCCTGCTTCTGAGTCTGAGTCAGTCCAGTCTGCCCACCCATGTACGTCGGCAGGCCTGTGGTCGCACCGTGCAGCCGCTCTGAGGACGCCGGGCGCTGGGGAAATGTCTTACAGGTAAACAAAAACTGTTCAGTGCAAGGAAGACGTTCTCAAATCCGAGTGTAAATTTGTTTTAGCTTTAGATCCAAATGGTGGTGGGAGACAGATATTCTGACAAATGAGGAAAATGTAAAACCAAAACTGTTATTCAAAACAAAAAAAGAAGTGCAGTCATTGTCATTTGCTATTTGTTAATTTTTCATCTTTTCTAATCATCAATATGTGCTTTTAGTTACTAAGGAAACACAAAAATATCCAATTCAAACTGGACATTGCTTTTAAAAGCAGTAAAATGACATAATAATAACTCTTAGGTTTATTGTGGAATGTAGTGATCAGTGAGCATCTGAACTATTACCATCAGCCTAAAAGGTACTCTGTTCTTTTCAATCTCAATTTGGTGTAAGTTCACTTTTTAAGCATGTTGTTTAACTCTTGTATGAATTAATTACCTTAAACTCTAAAATTATTTTATGTAGCCACTCATAACTGCAAACGATGATTATATGTCAGGCTGATATATATTTACTGGTGTTTACTTGCCATGTAACATTTTACTCTTAAACTCTTTGAACTATTGTATTGTTTAAAACACTACACTTTTTATTGCTGCAGCTAAGCTTTTAGTCTTTCTTTAGCTTTTGTTAGGTAAAAAGAGACAAAGATTAATAATAAATATTTGCTATAGCTGATTTGAAAGTTCTACAAAGTACCAAGAAATGCAACCAAAAATGGCAGCACCTAATTGATGTGCATGGTGCGATTATTTCTCCCGGCTCAAATTTGCAGTTTTTACTGATGAACGACTGATGTTCCTCTCGATTACTTCCAGTTTGTGTCGCCCTACAGAATACAAGCAGATTTTTTAAAAAAGGAGAAAAACTCAGCTTGCACATCTCTCAATTCAAAGAGATCTTCTTTACCGCCCACAAAATCTTTTTTTTTTTAAATCTTCCACATAAAAACAATATAAAACTGTTTAAGCGTCACACAAAAGCATCTTTTCTTCCTTAACGCCGAGTACGCCTGTAAGTTGTAGGAATCAAGTCCACATCTGTTTGAAGACGTTCTAATCCAGTTATAAACTCTGAAAACTGATCCACACATTCAGACGCAGGAGGTGAGCCACATCCCTCTTCTTCATTGTCTCAGACAGCAGAATCTGCCGCACAACCTTATCGCTCCCCAGCAGCCATGTGGGTCAGGCTTACTCACTCGATCTTTTTGGTCGACTTAAATGCCACCCGATCGTTGTGGCAGACTTTGGGAAATAATATGCTTCTGCCAGTGTAATTCGAGTGGACCGTCCAGCGCAGCCTGCTACCAGTAATCCTGTAAGGCTGCAGGACGCGGAGAGGAAATGATGACCGCAGACGCGGTGTTCTGGATCCTCTTGCTCTCCTTAAACCTGTGGCCCACTTTCGGCCGGCAAGAGAAAAATGCGCACGCTAAAAAAAACGACTTCCAAAACTTTGTTCAGCGTATCGCTGGAGTCCACTTAACGTAGATTTTGTAACTGTTTTCGCCAGCACGCATAAATTACTGCACATATTTGAAGTTTATTTGTGCTGATGAACCCAATGAGGTCTGGGTTGCTGAGTCGATGAATTCATCAAAAGGCATCCGCTCGTAAATGGATACATGCATGGAGACATATTTGACCTAAAAGGCTGCAGCAAACAATGCATGACAGGATACACCAGAGGAAAAAACCCAGCATCAGCGGTACAGAAAGCAAAAAAAAAACAAAACAGTGTATCTTTTTTCAAATTTAAATGCATCCGTAGAGCGAAATGTGAATCCACCTCAACAATAACAATAATAATCGTGGGGGAAAAGGGGAGAAAGGCTGACAGCCGTGGCAGGTTGCTGAAAACTCAAAACGCAGAAACATGGACGATGTGGCCTGACATCCCAGTGAGTCAGTCTGTTAGTGCAGCGGCTGTAAACATTTGTGGTTTTAGTGCCGTGCTTGTGGCTCTTCTTTTTTTTTTATTCATTTCTTTTTTTACTGGCCCTCACATGTGGCACTCTAGCACAGGTCAGAGGTCACGTTCGGCATGTCTTTCATTCATGGACAAGATTATTAAACTAATACCATTTTTATTATTACCTGCTGCAATTCGTCGTCACCAAAATTCAAGAATAACAACAGCCAAATAACAATTGTCTGGGGTTTTTCAATTGTCTTAGGGTCATTTTGAAGTGCTGCATCCAAAAATCGCATTGGTTTTGCTCAAGCAGACCGAGGTCATTTTTGGATTCAGCGGTGCAGAATAGTCCTAATTCAGCTGAAAAAAAACATAGACAACTTCCAAAAAACATTCTTGTTGTAGTGTGAAAAAATGGAGAAGAAAAAACGGGGCTTTCTTCATCGCTCCTTTTCTTTCCTCCTCATATTTCCTTCTTTCTTTTCCCGTGTTCTATTTTTTCCTGTCGCTCAGTTTCTCTTCCCTTCTTTCCTTCCTCCTGTCCTCTTTTCATGGCTTCCTTCTTCTCTGTGTCCTTCTTTCCTTCCTTCCTTCCTTTTGTGTGTTTTACCTCCCTTCGTACTTTGCGTCCTTCCTTCTTTTGTTCTTCCCTTTCTTTCTGATCTCACTGCTGTTTTTCTTCCTTTCTCAGTTTTTTCCAGTGTCTGGTGTCTCATAATAACACATTGTAACATGTAGTACTCATAGTTGATCTAATGCTGGCTCTATGCTGCAGTCCTGTAGCTACACAACAAAGACTTTTTCAACAATTACCATCAACCGCTTCCTCAATTGCCTTCCCAGACTCACTGACATTTATTCTTCTGTAACGACAGTGATGCTGTAAAGGACGTCGCGTTGTGGCATGATTGAGAGACGGATCACGCTTCAGCTAATTAGACGGCAGAGGAAACAGGATCCGTTAAGTGTTTACATACGTTTCCCTCGCTCTCATGGGTTTGTGCTTCTATTCTCACGCTTGACTTGAAGCTCAAGCTCGCATGCAAACTCATTCACGTTCACGCACAAAGACGGTGTTGTGTTAGGTGGCTAAGTGGCAGCAGTGGTGTCTGGGCGCTGCCACCAGTAGGCAGATGTTTTCCTACTTACGGTTCATATCGCAGGTAGGAAACACAAAGAGGCTCTCGGAGGTTTTCAGTCATTGGGAAAAGGCTTGTGGTGTGCTGTGAGAAATAAAGTTAAAATATATATATATATAATCAGCGAGTGTCTTAAGTGGCTGTAAGGCTTTGGAAAATGTTCAGGCTTTGAGGAGTGGCCCGGAGGAATGAAAAGCTCACGGCGTAATGTCAAGGAGAAGAAAATCAACGAGGAATAAACACGCTAAAGGAACTGCTATCAAAGCGCTCAATGCCGAGAAGCCTTTAGAGAAAAGTGAAAGGGATTAAAGTCCAAGAGGAGTCAGACATGAAAGGGGCCAAAAGGGATTCGAACAAAAATAGTGCCTTGGAAAGCAAGAATAGCCCAAGATGGCAAAAAAGAAAAGAGGGTTTGTGATCATCACATCAGAGTCCCCGGGTGGGACAGAGATAACATCGTCAGATGTTGAAAAGAGGAAAACCTGTCTCTGCTTTTGTGGATAAATTGTATTCTTTCCTAGACTGTTATCTAATAGTCGATCTTATTGTGTGTACGCTGCGGATCTTTGTTTGAAAAGCTGACACAAATGTTACATTTTCATATTTTGCTACTAGTAGGTATAAGATAAAAGATAAGTAGGTATAACATGCTGTTGTAAAGGAAAGAATGTGGTCACATTGGAAATCCTAAAAGAAGCAAAGTGTATCAACTTACTCCTGGACTTACACCGCTGAGGGCTCAACTTTCACACTCCTGCTTAGTTTGTGACAGACTGTCTGGGTATACAGGAAGAGAGAGCACCTTCACAGCATCTACGATATGTTTTTACACATCAAGCTTAGCCACGGATTAGCTGGTATTAACGCAGAAAACTTCAAAGTGTGGGTGAAAGCTCCTGCAAGCTTGTTACTCAATGAAGACCCAGTCTGACTCGTTTACGGATTGTTTCAAGCAAAAATATAAAGACGTGGCCACCTACTTGATAAAAACGCAAAACAAAACAATAATAATAATTTAAAAAAAACAAAACATAGGTTTTCAATTGAGCGACTTTGGGTTCAAAACTACAATTAACTTTTTGACCTGAGAAATTTTTATCTGCAGTGTAAGCTTAGCCCTAATCCAGAAAATAAATAGAAAAAATAATTAAGCAGAGCGCCACTGTAAAACGTCTCCTGACTCACTGCAGCGAGCGGCAACAAGCTCCTGCACAACGTTTTGTCTTCACTCTATCTCCTCTCTATTCCCACAAATAAAGGGGAGTACGCATAAGCGTACTTCTAGACTCAGTAGGTGAGACTTTGAAAATCTGCCAAGCGATACAAAAATAGACCTCTCTTGTTCTCGTTCTGCAAAGAATGTTCCCAAAGTGTTAACATCATGAGGTTATTTCCTGGTAGAGGAGCAAAGACCTCCGTCTCTATTCATCACACACTCCTTATATAGAGATCCATCCTTAAACATGTCCTCCTTGTGGGCTCGTATTAACTGATAATCATCAGCAGTCTGTTTATATTCGATAAATAAAAGAGTTTCTTTTCATAAGCCTGCACAGGCAACTCTTTCCTTTCCCTCATATCGGCTGTCTGTATAAAATGATTTGAGAGCTTTGTGGAAACTCTTCACTGAGACAAAGTAATATCACTTTCCATTTGTCAGAGGAATGCTTTGCACTACTGAGCAGGCAATCTCTGCTGTGGCAGAGATGAAAGACGCAAAGCGCATTCATCTGAACTACGGGACGTTTCTGCCAGATCTAATTTTCACCAGGTCTTTCATCCTCCTGTAGCTTATGACCAATTGTTCTTTTATCAGACCCTGATGAAAACCGTCTGACAAGCAGATGCAATTAGTTGTTGTTGGGTTTTTTTTATTGAAGCGCATTGGACTTGTGTGTTTTTTCTTAGCTATTGAACACAATGTTGCTCCGATTTAGGCTTACTTTCGAGCAACAGGTAGTGTAAGAGTCACAGTGTTGATTTGACAAAAAAAAATTAAAAATGCACAGGGGTTTTCAGTTTTCTGTTAAATGAATAGTCGTAGACTTCAAAACTTCTGCCCAGGTAAGGCAAGGTAAGGACTAGGCAACCGAGGGAGAGTAAGGAAAGGTAATTGTGTTTTTACAGCACATTTGCAGCAACAAGGCCATTCAAAGTGCCTTATTTTAATAAGAAAGAAATACAAACAAAATAATAAGAGAAAAGCAAAAGAAAAACAAAAAGCACTCCACAATTTATAAACTAATAGGAAAGAAAAGTATTGGTTCCCCATGTCTCCTAAGAATGAGCAGTCTGTAATTTATAAACTAGTAGGGGTTTCTCTTGTTCTGATTAAACTAGATGTTGGTTCTCCATGTCTGATTCTATGTTGTCTCAGTTTGTTCTAGTTTTTTTTAACTAGCAGGAGTTTTTCTGGGTCTTTCTCCGATATTAAAGGTTTAACGCTAAATGTTGATCTACGGTATTGATGCTAAGTTTGTTTTCATTTCTGCTCGGGGCTGATAAGCTAGTAGACGTTCATCTGGATAATAATCTGACGTGATCTAAAAAAAGTGTAAAGGTCTAAAGTAATGAGTACTCCACAATTTCTGAAAGTCTTGAAGAAAGGCACTGGCCCCTCTGCATTACGTTAGGTGTAATATTTGGTGCAGACAGGTTTGTTGTGTATGACTATTTTCGTAGGAGTTTCATTAAGCCCCTGATTTCACATGAGAGGAACTTTATGCAGCAACACACCGTGATGATTTGTGGAGGATTTGTGCCCTAGTGCAGAGAGGAGGACGGCTAAGGTGAAGGTTTATTTAAAAGAAAATGTACGAATTGGAGGAATCAACATCTGAGAAGCATCTGACTGGGAAGAACGGAGGCAATGGTGACACCCTCCACAGGCATGGAGGATTCAATAAAAGAAGGATCTAACAAGGAGGTAATGAAAGCAAGAGGCTTTTAACAGCGGGAAGGTGATTACTGGTACAAGAGGAGACTAATAATCAGAGTGCAGTCCGGCCAGGCGGGAACCTGAACTGAGGCGCTGAGGGAAAATGACTAACACAGAAATGAACACAGAGGCGTCAGAATAGAAGACAGAAGGGCTTTACTAGACGTACCAACGTAAAGATCCAAACCGAAACACATGGCAGAACGAAGAATATTCACAAAAATGAAAACTATTTTAGTGCAGTAAGCAAAAATCTTTTTAAAGATCACAACAACTTGACGACAAGACAAGACTCCATCACTGTCATGCTATTTTACTGGAAAGAGATACCAGTAAGTCCACACAAAACCAGCTTAAGAGTAGGAAAGACTTGGAAAGAACTCAAAGGTGACATCGTGAAGTAACTGAGATGCTACAGGAGCCATTTCAAATTATTTCTCCTTTTCCGTTCTACATGTTTACTCCGGTCCAGTTACAGTATTGATTGGTTTAGGGAAGTTCCCAAATATTTTAATAAAATTGAATTACAATAACTCCAACTAATAATTTTTAACCAGGATTTCTTTTTTTTTTTTTTTATCCTTCCAGATAAAGTTTGCTACTTTGAATTTGTGTTGGCTACGCACTAACCTGCTTGAAACAATGAGACAATGAGATGTTTAATTTACGCTTTTCCTGCACATCTGAAATGGATTATTTATGAATGATCCTGGCAATTATTTACTGTTTTCCTCATTGTGTTTGGCTTAATGAAACCTTCACTGATATAACTACATGTTGCAGCAACATGTTTGCCCACTAAATTTCTTATTGTGCGACTTTATCACAGGAAAGGGAATAATGGATATGTTTCCTGAAAGTTTATAAAAGTTAGTGTGATGCCAATTTTCAAATGTTTCATCTGTCATGAGATCCAAAACATGATCATAAGTGCCTGATCCCACTGATGGGCAGGATTTAGTGTGGCTGTCACTTGTAATGACGCTCTGGCAAGACTGAATGTCATCTGGTGAATAGCAGGGAGCCACTTAATTTCACAGCTGAATGTTTTCAGACGTCACAAGCAGGGACTCCAACCAGTGCAACTAAAAAGAGCCTGCAGGGTAACAAAAGTTGAAAAAAATGTTTGCTTTATTCTAGCCTTGTAAGGTGGATAAGATAACGTTGAGGGGTGAGGGATGAGAGGGAAGAAATAAGTGGAGGCACACGCAAAAAAAAGAGGTTCAACTTGTCCAGCTCAGTAATTGCGTGTTTCGCTGAATGACTTCTAATTCTCGGGGATACCCACAGTGCATGGCGCAATTGTCTATCTTTGAACACAGGAAACAGGCCTAATTCGCTTCATTTTTATAGTATAGGAAGGAACTGCTGAATTAACACCGGGGTGATGAAACTGCGCCACAGCCTGCCGGGGGAAGAAAACCTTAATGGAAATGAAGACCAGAATAAATCGGGGAAAGCTGAGGTTTGAAAGTCAGATCAGAAACACATTGATGGAGAGTGGATGAAATATGGATATGACTTGTTGGGAAAATCCATGCTGAGATGAAAACATACAGGTGATACAGGTACAGGTAAACTTCTTGGTAAGTGGAAAATCCATTAGAATAAACTCTGATCAATATTTAGTGGAATAAGACATATATATATATATATATATATATATATATAAAGAGAGAGCGAGTGAGAGAGAGAGATTAGATGAAGATTGAGTGTGAAAATGTGGAAAAGCCATTAACTAACTCATATCTGGTGCAAGATCTGAAGATGTATTTTCCAACTAAATAATAATGGATTTGATCAAAGTTTGTTTTTTGTTTTTTTTAAATCTTTGAATGTGAGATTTGTGTTCCTACAACAACAACAAAAAAAAAAAATTAAGATTTTTTACACATCTTTAATAGGATTAATGTCAGTGAAAAGAAGAGCCAAAATTAGCACCGCACTGCAGCTACCAGGTCTAAAACGTGATCCAGAATATTTAGTGGAATATAAAATATTGATATAAAATATTGATATAAAATATTCCAATAAAATATTGATATAAAATATTCCAATATGTCAATATGTGTAAATGTCAAAATGACATTAAAAGTCTGAACCGCAGTGCCCTGAAAGTGTATAAAAGGTCTCAGAATCATTTCCGTCTTTAATTTAACGTTATTGTGTTATTGCTGTTCTCCAGCAATGAGCTTCTGGGATTTTTGTCTCTCTTTACAGCTTTATTTGTCACAGCTCCAGCTGTTTTGAAATTCATCACCACTTTGAAAGTTTCAGGAACCAGCTATTTTCCAAAGCAACGTTCTGACTCGTGAAGATAAACATGCATCTGCCTTGTTTGAACGGCATGCTCTCTTGTATTGTCGAAGAGTGACTTACGGAAATGGGCCTCGGTGTCACGTCGTATTTATTTCCCAGGAAAACAGGACGCGATCATCGTTTCTCCAACAGATTTAGCGTTTGTTGTTTCTCCTTTAAATGGTTCAAGATGAAAAGTTTAGCTTTTCCAAAATGTTCTGTTTTACATGTCTCAAACAGAAAGGTGTTAATAAATCTCAGCAGTGCTGCTTTTAAAGCCCCCACTTTATCTTATTTATTAGTGCTTGACTCTGCATTACAAAGCACATTCTGCCAACCAAACTTTACCAGTTGATTAAATATCTGTTAAAATGTAACTTCGAGACAGTTGCCCTCTGCAGCAACCCACCCGCATAATAAACAGAAACACAATAGCTTGTGGAAAGAAAAATATTGGCACTAGCTGAGTCATTTTGGCGAGAGCAGGGGGGTCACCTTATTAGCAGCACCACGGGGATTTGTCACTCACTTATTTGTCATCGAAAATATCTGTAAGAGGGTGCTACAGAGGACAGACAAATGTTTCCCCCGAGCGAGAAAAGTGCAAATTTCACACAGCCCTTTCAAACGGAGCATCATCCCCAGGGACCACGTCCGGCTTTCAGCAACATTGCTGAGGAAGTGACAGAATGAATGCCGCACCTACGAACAGCAACGCGTCAGCAGCAATTAAAAAGATCCAGCCACCACATGAGCATCGACGCCTGACATGAAATCCGTCTCTTCCACTGGATTTATCTGTCCGCTTGTTAGGCCGCTAACGTTCAGGAAATTAAGCTGCAGACAATTTCGGGTCCTGTACCTCTCTGTTGTGCGGGTGGCGCCGTCAGGTGTTGTGACTGCATCCTGCTTAGACGTCACACAAAGAGACAGGGACAACTGGTAAGCAAACTCCACCGCAACAGCTGTCCCTTTCAATGACCCGAGACAGGTAGAAGCAGATACAGCGGTGGGGGAGGAAGGGGGGCAATAAGAATGTGACACACCGCATCAAGTTTTCAAATTTTCCCACCTACAAAAACAGAGACCTCAGCTGTGATAAACAGGATATATAAGCAACATGTCTGTCTTCCGCTGTTGGATAGAGTCTTGCTTGGTGACGGACGGGCCGCTGTCCAGGTACCAAACAAGATGAGGGTATTTGCCTCCTCTACACTCATCTGAGGTCGAACTTTTGTAACCCCAGTTGCAAAAGTTCAACCTTCACATGTCACGGTAGAGCAGATCCATCAATAGTATACTCTCCAAATTAGAAAGTACGCCATGTCAAATTAGAAAAATATATATATATTCACGTGTATCTCGTACATGTAGTCATCACATTTTGCTCTAATAATCACTGATAACTTCTTGTTGACTCATATCTTTTGTTACTTCTATCGTTTAAGCATTTCATTTAAATGCATCAAGAAGGCCAAACGAGTGGAGTGACGTCACAGTTCATATGCAACTAATAATATCCTTAATGAAGTTCTGTTCAGTAAAAGTGGGGTACGTAGATTAAGTTCTAATATTAGCTTTTTTTTTTAAAAATGAGGGCAGTGTAAGTTTCAAACTTGACTCAGAAAGTTCATCTCAAAAGCTGACGGTGAATCAGTGTTTTGTCTTTACAACTATCCATAATAATTTGTCATTAAATGCACTTAAAATGCAATCTTTTCTAAGCTGGTTCATTTTTCTTTGGGTGCTCGTGCAGCTTGCTTTGTGTTTTTTCATTAATACAGATGTATAACACAGGGATTATACATCAGCTGGCTGTTGGCAGTAGGTTTCTGATCACGTATTTGAAACTTACCAATTATTCTCGACTGTTTTATTTGGACAGTTTTTTTGGGGTTTTTTTATGAAACTTTCTTGCGTGAGTGTACATAAATTGTCAATGAGATTTAGAAAATTGTTCAACCAAAAATCTGCTAAAAAATCATCTCCTCCACAATTGTTTTTTCATGTCACTGTAGATCCCCATCATTTTTTTTTCTGTGTCAAACACTTGTTTAGTGCAATAAAATTTAAAATACTTATTTAAAAATCACATAATGGGATTATTCCCTTTATGATTATTATTATTTATTGTCTTATCTCTCACAGTTGAGGTTTACAAATTACAAACCTCTCCATTCTTCGTGAGTAGCAAAACTTGAAAAATTGGTGGCTTATTTAATACTTTTTTTTTTTTGGCTTCATGTGCATAAACAAAACAAACAATACTGCAAAGCTGAGTTTATGTGGATTATGCTGCATCTAAACATTTAATGTGGCAGAATTATTTCAAATTCATCTAAAAGCTGCAACTGCACACATACACCCGCCCCACCACATTACAATCACAACCTCAGAGTGTTTCTTTTGGATTAAACCAACACAAATAGGAATTTGACCTGTGTGACAGGAGGCGCTGTGTCGTTTTGTTAGGCAACAGGAAGGCCGACCTCAGACCGCTGCAGGATGAAAAGTGTGTGATGGTCGAGATGCTGCTTTTCTTCCAATTCCTCACGGATGCAGGCAGGCAGGGGTAACCTTTGTGGTTTCTGTGTTTCATGACAGAACAATGATGGAGGGATGTCAAGTGGAATTTTTTTGTCGCTCCCATGACATTTTGTTCGCCACAGATCTTTGACACAACAAGCCTTGCTGTCCTACATACAAGCTTCAGAAGAAAGAACACACAAGAAAACACACATAAAGTCATTTTAAATATAGAGAAGACCTGTTTAACTTTTTTTTTTTTTTTGACTGTTACTATAGAAAAAAAAAAAAAACTATTCAAGTATATTCTGAAAATATAAAAGCAGCACAGCAAGAAAATAAAATTCCTGCATGGGTCAATCTCGAGACCAATTTTCAGCTTCAAGCTGCCATCAGGGTATGTGTAACAGAACTAAAGCGAGAGAAATGAACCTCTTAACATATGAAAGGACTTGTGACATAATGCCAAAATGTAGGTTGGGCATTTTTGTGCCCACCTGCAAGAGCAATCAGAATAGCAGAAATGCTTACACTGTCATTCAAAATCATAAACTACCTCATTCAGAGTGTTTCTGTAAAGGACGTCACTCTGTGTCAAACATAGCCGTGGCATAGCCCCAGTTTACAGTACGGGAGGATATGGCTCACTGTCCAGGGCAGCATAGCCTGAGGGGCGTCAGGAGCACTTGACAAAAATATATTTATATAAGAATATATATATATAAGAATATATATATATATAATAATAATATATATAGGAATATATATATTTGCAACATTGGTTACAACAAAGGTGGCTGGTTAATGTTATTGCTCAAACAATTAATCTATTTTAAAGTCTTTTCGGCTGTCCCCTTTAATTGTAGCCAATTTACATGACATCAACCTCGATTAACGAGGACATTAAGATGTTTCTCTTAAGTATTTCAAGAAAACTTGAAGTTTGTCTCAAATTGTTTCATAGCAGCAACGTGTTGGAGCTCCACACTCAGGTAGTTGTTGACACACACACACACACACAGGGAGAGGAGCCCGTGTGCAGGTGTGCACGTGTTTGCATGTGCATTACATGTGGAGTTTGTATTATGCACATGCAAACTCCACATGCATGTGCATGTGCGATTCGCACCGCATTTATCTGCATTTACTCTGGCTTCAGTTCACTGTCCAAAGGCCTGTTGGGTTAATAGCCCACACTGAATTACCCCTAGGTGTGAGTGTGTGTTTCCGTCATGGACTATTGACCTCTCCAAGAAGAGCCAAGACTCTTAGTACAGTAGATAATAACCACCAGCAGCCCTGCAATAATAATAATAATTCATCCTAAGCTGTGGAGCGCATCGTCTTTAAATTAAAACATTACTTTTCAGGCTGACGCCAATGAGACAATGTAGGTTTAATTGAATTAAGCGAATTAACCTGAGCACCAAATTAGTGCAATAATTGGCTGCGGACTATCTGTGATGCAGATGGGACTTTGCAGCTTCTGGCCCTCTCACTGAAACATTTGTGTCAGCTGGATGTGACCTTCAGTTTCCTGACTTCCTCTCTCAAGGTCTTTGGCTAAGTTTGACTGACGATAGCGAGGAACGCTGGGACAGACACAAAGGACTCTGTCCATATCGACTGGATGCACATCCATCTGTTGGATGTGCCTAAGCTGTTGATCCATCAGGTTACGTGCACAATTGTCTTTTCTTCATCAACCAGAGAGGAGGAAACGTGATTTTCTTTCTTGTTTTGTTAATCATTGTCTAACAGCTCTGAAACTCTCACCTCATCGCCTCTCATTACAAATCAAATCTGTGCTACAAATTACCTGAAATGTTTCAAGGGGAAACTCTTTAAATGTATCGGTGCAGCGACTGAAAACGAGTCTTGATTTGCAGCAATAGCTTTCCGTAACATTAACTCTATGATTATTGCTCCTCTGACGGCCAGTAGGGATATCTAAATACTCAAAGTAAAGTATGGTCTGTTAAAATCCGATTTGCAGTGCATTATCTGCAAAAAAAAAAAAAAAGTATACTCCCTGAAATAGAGTGCATTTTAAAAAGTAATTGTACATCTTTGTTTTGTTTTTTTTAAATTACAGCCAGGTGATTTTCAACTATTAGCTTCACGAGTCACATATTTAGCTAATGGTGTCAATTTGTGTACAATTCTAGCTACAATTTCGGTTACAATTTTAGCCAAACAAAGAAAGCATTCATCAGAAATATGTTGTTCATATTCATGATTCTGGAGGAGCTGCAGGAATCCACAGCTCATTTGAGAAACATCGATTAAAAACACAACTGTTAGTCATACAGTTCACAAAGTGGGTTAGGGTTTTGTTGGGAACGGGTAGAAGTTATGCTTACAGGCTGACATGACCCATTTGCACCCAACAAACATGATGGAGGCAGCGTCAAGCCTTGTGGATGTTTGTTTTTTGTTTTTTGTTTAGCAGGTGTGAATAATGGGAGGACGGCAGAAGCTAATCGCGACAAACATTTCATAATTATGCTTGCAGTTTATCGGCCTGTTGTAAAAGAAAACACCTGAATGTTATTTTCCTTTCACCTTTTACAGGTCTCTCTGACATAAAACCCAATAAGATACACTGGAGTCCTTGGCTGTAACATGACAACAGAAAATGTTTTTGTAAAGAGACGAACGTACACAGAGCTCAGATGTGTTTTATGTCCCTCTGTGCGTGACAGTTTTTGACATTCAAGTGGAGTCAAGTGATTCTCCCAGCAGACAGAACCACAGACCCAAGAGACTCACCACTCCACCATAAGAGAACCACCCCTGACCCAAGAACCTGGTAGCGGGTCGGCACACAGGAGACTGTGCCGTGTTTGTGCTCTGCTACAAATCGCTCATCATAAAAAGCAGATGGCTCGCTGATGTTTTTTATTTATTTGTTGTTTTTTTTACCAAGAAAATGTTTCTTCGTTTCAGTGTGGGAGAAGGCTTTTTTAAAAACCAGTTTAGTTTTGTATGTCGAATTAGCTCCTGCTTTTCGTGACTGTTCAAAAATGGCAAGACCACAACGCTGCTCCGGGTAAGAGGCAATAAATTACTATTTGTTCTTCACAGTTACTATTGTTGACAAATGTTTATGACTGAATTATCTCCACACAGAGAGGTGGGTGGAGTGAATAGATGTGCCTATATTCTCCAGGGATGTGTGTAGTAGAGGACAGGAAGTTTACCTGGATTTTTGTTTCCCCTGCTGTGACAAACCTGAGAACAGCTGAAACCTTTGGTTTGGTGTACAATCCAACGTGTTTGTTGTGGAACTGAAAACGTGGTTTGGATGCTTCAACCAAACAGACAAAAACGTCAGAGTTCAGTCGACTGACTGCATGGTCTGATGATGACAGAGTGGCGACGCATTCAGTTTATCAGAAAATGTAATGGTTTTCTAACATTTTGTTAGTTCCATTGGTATTTGGAGTCACATTGTAATGACTCCTGTCATTTTTTGAGTTATTTGGTTACATTTTGGGTCACCTGTTTTGTAAGTTTAAGGCTTGTTGAATTATTTTTATTTACAAATTTCTGCTTCCGTGTGGAAATATTTCTGTAACTCAGTCTTGAGCTTTATTTGAGTTCATTCACTGTGTCGGCTTGTGCAGAATATGAGGCTTTAAGCAAATTCTTAAATTATAAATAAAAATGTGTACATATGTTTTTTGGAGATCAGTCTGTGTTTCCGTTTCTGGCTTTAAATGTTGGGTATTGGTTGGTCACAGTAATATTTAAACTGGCCATTTTGTGGTGCAGCAGAGCCGTTTTTGCATAGTGGGAAGCGAAGGAGCAGCCCCCGCAATCAGCTGCTGGCATGCATATGTAAGTGGAGCCAGATACCCTAATTTAAATATCTACATTTACCAAATGTTGAAACACCCATCAGGAAAAAAAAGAAAAATAATTTTTCTCCAGATATTTTTTAAATCTAATTGTAAAGCCATGACAGATTTCTGTGTGTTAAAAGTTGAATTTAAAATTTTTAAGACACAGATGACTTTTTGAAAAGACTCTTATGATTCTATGCATCAGTTTAATCTGTGTTTGCCTTTAATTTATTAATCTTCCCCTAAAGGTTCCTCCTTTATCCTCTGCAGAGTTCATTTCCTCTGGAAACGTCTCAGCTCCCAAAAGCTGAGAGAAATAAACTATGCAGTTCCCCACAACTAGTTAAGTCAGAAAGTTAGCACACTTACCACGACCTTATTCTGTACTTAGAGATGAACTGAATCTGTTGGTCAGTTTTCATTTCTTTTTTTGTGGTGAATTATTGCCGTAAGCAAGGGATCCACATCCACAACCCAAACGATTAGGAAGGTCAGTGAGTTTGAAGGAGTGTTTGAATGACGGAGTGAGAAAAAAGAAAAGGCTGGCGTTTGCTTTCAGGAAATTGCAATCATCAGTCTGATTAGTGAAGTCCGAAGCTCAGTCGTGTCGTCACGGGTGAACCAGCGAATCAAAAACTAGCGTGGCACTTTTCCCTGGATTTTTTTCCTCACATTTGCAGTGCGATCATTAGATGAATCATTTTTTGCGCTGTCCCACTTAACTCTTAGGTCGGTGTTAGCTGTCTCGCCCTTTTGAATTAATGGCAGCTGAAAAATGGGTCCATGTGTGGAACCAGGTAATGTAAACTCATTTATTCGCCAAGAGACAAGCATTTAACTCCTGACATCTGACTTACACCCCTGATGTGTGATTGATTATTATAAGCAAGTACCTGCAGAAGTAATAACTTCAATCGGCAATAACACAAATATATTGACACTCCTTGACTATGTTTTATTGTATTTTATTAGGATTTCGGTGACAGACCAATACAATGTGGGACGTTATGAAAAGATGGAAGGAACATGACGCAGGGGTTTGATGTTTTTTAACAAATAAAGATATGAAAAGTGTGATGTGCATTTTTGTTCAGGCCCCTGAGTCAACACTGCCTCCACCAGCAGCTGTAAACATCTAGAAATCTTTGGAAAATGGCTTGAGAGCAGTCAGATGCATCCTGAAGGCTCGGTGCTGCCGCCACCCTTTGCTGTACATTCAGTGTTTTTCAATGTGATGTGCATATCATTGTTAGTGTTCTTCCAAACTCACATGCTGACCAAAAAGTTTTGGTCTCATCAGATAAGAGTACCTCTTTCTATGTTTGTTGTTCCCCCACACACAGCTTAGCAAACAAAAAAAGGATAATTTGATGGCTTTCAAAACGCAGGCTGCCTTGCTTGAAAAAGTAATTCCCACCTAATCCCACAAACTGGAAATGGTTTGTGGGTTTAGATTAGTTTATGCTAGTTCCTAGTGTACTTTTCTGTTTAAGTTAGTTTCTGGTTTTAGATTCTCTGTCTCAGTGTTGTCTATCTGTCTGTCTCCTTTCCTCAGCCTGCCAGTACGCTTCCCTTCTCTGCTGTTTTCCATCTTCTAATTATTACTGTGCATGCTGTAGACGTTCACATTCTCGAATTCCTCCACTCTATTTCAACCATTCAACTTTCCCAATATTCTGCTCAATCAGGACATTCTGGCTCTATCTTTTGGTTCTGACATCTTCTGTGGTTGATGAAATATTCAGCTCTTTTGTGATCATCCACAGCCCCATTGTTATGAATGGAACGTCCCATAAATTCTGAAAAATTCTGGTAGAAATTTTGCGCCTTTTCACTTTCAGGTGGAAACGCCATTCGAACTTTGAAATCTGGTCATATCCTTCAATTACTTCTGTTTATTTCAGCAGTTTCATGTCTTTTAAAGATCCCTCTTTGAGTTTTTGTTCGCATTGCGCTCAAGAATGTCTTCAAAAACAAACACTGGCACACGAGCTCTGATGGTTCCCAGTATAAACCTATTTCCAAACCTTGGAGTTGGAAGGTTTTAGAGATAGGGATGGGGTTAGGATTAGGGTTAGGATTGGGGTTAGGATTAGGGTTACGGTTCCTATTTCCAACTCTCCTTCCAGCCCTAATTGTATGACTCCATCAAACCTATCTTTATCTCTCTTTTATTTAAAATCATTTTAGTTTATAAACTCTTGTGATCTTACAGTTTAGCTTTGTAAACAGTTCTCTGCATACATTTTTAATACTCTTTGGGTGGAATTTTTACATTGACTGAAGGTTTTCACTGCTCTTCTACGGTTTTTCTATTTGGGTTTTGCAAGCTTTTGCTGTACTTTGCTGCTTCCGCCCTATTACTTTTATTTCTACAAGTCTTCTGCAGTTGACTTCAAATGCTGCTGCAATTTTCAGTCAACATTCACATTGCGTTTTTGCAGAAAATGCTAATCTTTCTGGTTTCCTGTCAGCCATCCCTCTCCCAGATGTCTCTATATTTGCCTCTGATTAATCCCTCTGGTTCTCATATCAACCCCAATCCTCAGTATGTATAGCTCTCTTTCTTCATTGTTCTCTAATGGCTCATTCTGTGATCTACTCAGCATTAAACCCCTGTGATTTATCCTTCTGTCCCTGGTGTTTTGCTGCCTGTCCAGATCTCTGTGAGGTTTTTCTTTACTATCGCTAAATTATGTGCTGAATGCTCTTCCCAAGCTCTTTAGAGGTCTGAAAAGGTCTAAAAAATAATTAAAGGGTTCTTTTCACAAGAGTGAAAGATTTCAATGGTGCCAATAAATTGAGGCGTTGGCTATTTTTAAAAGATCAATTGGTCCCTTTCATTTCGTATGACCAATTTTTTAAGATAAAGAAAGAGAACGTAAACAATCTTTGCTTTGTATGTCTTTACATCTGTGTGTGTGTGAGTGTGTGAGAGAGAGAGCAAGAGGAAAAGAGTGATTTTGATGAATGTGTCTTGACGGATGGTGTACCCCCCCCCAAACCCCTCCAGCTCTCCTGTCACGGCCAAATATGGAGGTCAGTCAACCTCTTATATCCGCTCCCCAGTGCAAGGGCACAACTCACAAACTCAATGGCACGCCTACAGGTGAGGCCGCTGTTTTCATTCATCCAGTCAGTTGTTGGGAGGGAAAACTGAGACGGACCATGAAAATTACAAACAAGATTTTTACTGCTCTCTTTTCAGTCTCGGTTTCATTTGGAGAAACATAGTGATAAAACGTGAGGCTCCTCTTCCTTAAGCCCTCTGGGATCTCTTCCTTTAATGCCCTTCCCAGGTTGACTTGGACACAAAAAATATCACAAGCTATCGCAACAAAATGCATCAGGTTTATGACGATAATCTGAAAGCATTTCAAAAGATCGGAGGGGGGTTTGAAACATTTGCAAAGTACTAGAAACTACAGAACCACACATGTAGAAATGTAGCTACGAAATGAAAATCATTCCCCAGCGCTCTGTTGTTTAGTTGCAACCCAATGTGCTTTTTGCTGGGAATTCGTCCACTTGCCAGGTCTGACAGAAACAACGGGCTCAGCTGAACATTCCCCCAACCCTCATCATCGTCTTCTGACCCATCAGAGAAACGCTGATCGGTTAAAGAATGGGAGTGAAAATGGAGGATAACCTCCTCAGGGCTTCAGTTAACAGGCGTTCCTCTTTATGTCATTTTGCCAATGATCAGGGAAAATTACCTATTGTCATTGAGTCAAGGTCCATTTACTCATCAGAGACTAAATTGCATTGCTCTTGCTCAGTCGTTATACATGAGTGATAAAATTAGGATTCTCAGTTTGCAAAATTAAGTTTCCTTATATTGAGCTTGACCAGCTGCTTGGCAAAAACTAAGCACATCTTCATCACAGGCTTCCTCTTCCTCTCTAAAATACCTCAAAACTACTTTATTTAAAATGGCTGATACAAATAAAATTAATTGAATTCTAAGATTGTACTATCCAAGGACATAGAAAGTGGCACTTAAAACTCTATTTTTCAGCATCCTTGACGGAGATGTGTGAAATTATTTCAAAGAAATTAATCTTTTTACAGCAGACATAACATCATTCTGATTTTTTTTTTTTTTTTTTTTTTTTAAGAAAAGACTAACCTTTATTTTCAAGCACATTTCGTTAAATTAAATCACCAGAACAAGAATTATTGGCATCCATGACATTTTTTCATTAACACTTTTACATTTTACATGCTTTGACATTGTCTTGAAGTTTTTTTTAAACTTATAACTCTTTATGTCCGGTTCGTGTAAAAACATTATTTGACACAGAGGACCTGTCCTGATCTGCTCCAGCCGTTCCTCAAAATGGGAAAGACAAATTCCAACCACTGATGTGAGGTATTTGTGTGTAAATCCTCATTTGCTTAAATATACCCACACCTCTAGACAAAGCAATAGTGGAAAAAGTCAACTGTTGCCAAAAAAAAAAGTCTGTGTGAGAACCGATGTTCATCGGTAAAGGTAACACTATAATAATCGCCAAGCCTAAATGTTAGAGAAATGCAACAAAAAGTGGCATTTTGGGGGGGGGTCACCACTTTTCCACAACAATCCATAGATTCTATCTACATGCCAACTGGTTGTTTGAGAGTGAAGCCAGGAGAAAAGTATTCTCTGTCTTCTAGTTGCAAACGTAAACGTGCAGGGCTGGACCTTTGTCTGAAATGTTAAGTTTCAGTCAGAAGAAACTCACATTGAGCTTTTCAACAACAAACACTCAATGTAGAGCTGGTGTAATAGATGATGAGATGTTGTGAAGCTCGTCATGTGCCAGTAAGTGTGGTGCAGAGCCTGTAAAATGCTGAAGATCTGTTTCTATTCCACATTTGCGGGAGACCGTTTCATGGGGTATGATAATAGCATTGGCCACCTTGCATATAAAACATAGCCACAGTTGAAAGGATATTCAGTCTTTTAAACACGGTACTACTCAGCCTCTTTTAGAAAATGTGCTGCAAAAAGTGTTTAAAAGTACCAACAATTCACATAAGCAGCCAATATTTGGTTGCTTATATGGTTTTTCCACTGTCCACTTCAAGGTTTACATGTTTGTATCTACATCATATATATATATATATATATATATATATATATATATGTATATATATATATATATGCCAATATTCTAAGTATCACTACAGACAGCACAAGTTCATTCAATGGAGATTGCACTGACGTTTTACAACCATGGATCTAGAGAGACTGTGCAAAGAGGAGTGGTTAAAGATCCTGTAAGGTTTTGGTTTTTTCTCTGTGTTAATTTAGGTTTTTGTGTCGTTATCATTTAATTGAGTCTCTGTGTTGTCCTGTCCACCCGTTGATTGTCCCCAGCTGTCTCTTGTTTCTCCTGATTGTCTCCCTGTATATTTAAACCCACCTCTGTTCCTTGGTCTTTGTCTTGTCTTGCTGTCTTGTTGTCTATTGTTTACCAGTCGCTACCAGTTTTAAGCCTTAGCCTTCAGCTCTTTCTGTGCTGCCTGGATTTTGGACTTTGGATTTGTATTTTCACCATTAAATCCCCATTTATTCTCTACAACCTGGGTCCGCTGCGTCTGCCTCGCCACCGTCATAACCGCACTTGTTTACAGATCCATCTTTTTGTATAATCCAATCTTGTAAAATACCATGGAGAAAGGACAAAGTGTTGTCTTGTTAGCGTGTGTGAAGTTTATAAAGCTCTAATGCTCTGTTATTTATCTGGGTTCTGCCTCAGGAATTTGAAAGAGTTACCTGTGTATACAATAGAGGTATGCACAGTGAGAAGCACTGTATGTGTGTTTGAGAAACGGAAAGGGTGCCATATAGTTTTCAAATAACGTTTGAAAACTGCAAGAAAAAAGCTGTACATTTCCCAATTTATCAGTTTAAAAAAAACAAACGAGAGAAAAGACAGCGCCGAGAAAGATTTAAAGAGGGAAATTATTTTGATAATTATTTGCCCTGTTTTCTTGTTAAACAGGAACATGTTGCAGTAAATGGGCCTCAGCTCGGTGCCTGAATGCATAGATTTGGCTCTTCTCTTTGCAGATGCAGTAATTAGGTGTCGGTACCCTGTGATTTCTCTGTCTGTGTGGCTTGTTTTCTGCATGATTTTGCAAAAACTTTGAGTGTAAAACTTCTCGGAACACCAGAGCACAAGGAAAACAGGAAAGCCGAAAATTTAAGGCTGCTTTGTTCAGAATCGCTGCACCATTTTTGCAGTGGAAATCAGGCTCCACATTCTCCACTAGCATAGATTTCTATTGCAGGGTTTCACAAATACAATGCTTTGTAAAAACTGCACAATGAAAAGCAAATGCTAATTCTGCTTTGTGGTGGCATTAAAAGAGTGAATGTTCACTTTCACAATTTTACCTGATGTGAATCTCACCATGTTAAAATTTGGCTTTTTACATCCAATCAATTTTTTTTTTAGCATATTCATCTTTTTCTTTTTTTTTTTCAAGAAAATGCTGAGTTCTGCTTGTATTACTTGAATTAAAACATAACAGAGTAGCTACAGTAATTTAAGCTGCACACATATCAAAATCATTCCATCTCTGACTGCTGAGCAACCGTATTTTCTTCTTTTTTTTGCTCTTTCCTCTGAATATAGTGATACCAGTGGGACAGACTGTGCTGTGTGGAGATGCTGTGTGGTAGGATGGGGTTGTCTGTCTACCTGCCTGACAACTGATTTATATAAAAGTACAAGGAAATACCACTGGAAAATGAAATTTGAAAGATAGAATTTAACGGAACCCATTGACCATATAATGTACGTAAATACAGCTATGGGAAAAAAATTAAGAGTCCACTGCATTGAACCCCATGTGAAACCTCCCTGTTACTCCACCAAATATTGATTTCTGAACTCTTTCAGAGTTAAAACATCAGTATTGTTGTTTCTAAATGAATATGAACTTTCTTTGCATTAGTTGCATCTTTTTCATTATTTTGACCATTCCTCATTTTCTGCAAAAAAAAAAAAAAAAAAACGCTAAAATTTTGCTTGGAATTTCAGAGACATGTTGTCAGTAGTTCATAGAATAAAAGAACAATGTTCATCTTACTCAAACATACACCTCTAAACAGTAAAATCAGAGACACTGATGATTTTAAGTGGTCTATTCACTTTTTCCAGAGCTGTATATATAAACCAATAGTTTTGTCTTTATGGAAAACAATCCTGCAGGAAGATACTCATGCGCTGTACTCCACTCTGAATGACAGCCTTTTATTTTATTAGACAAATTATGACACACTTCACCATTGAAAAGGACAGTAAATACATTCAGATGAGGTCATCAGGAAGTGGATGTGATATCCAGCTGTGCTGTCCGATTGGTTTCAAGTAATGTCTGGGAGACTTTTTATTATTATTATTATTTCATTTTCTTTTCATCTTTGAGTCTGATCAGACAGAGTTAGCTCTGGCTCACACAGCTGAAACGTTACACAAGTTTTGGCCTCTGTGTGAAGTTAAACATCGTAGAAAATAACTCTAACAATAGCAAACAATTGTTATTTCAAGATGTGAGTTAGAGATTCCAGCACACACAGGCTTCTTCAGTGTATCCTTCACGTTAGATTTTGTGCTTTTGCCTTTCTATTAAAAAGCCGGTGGCAGCTCAGATTAAAGTGTCCACATGTCCTGAGCGCATGTGCTAAAAAGAGAGTCACCTGGGAGGTTGGTGTGGCGAAACGCTTCAATAATGCATTTTGGCATCAAGTAACTTAAACTCTACAGGACACATTCCTTGCATGTCTCAAATCTCTTTGTTCACCAGGCTGTAAGGCGCTAAATTGACTGCATTGGACTGTTTTAGTCACACTGTCTTGTAAGGCTGCCCTCAGCTTTCACGCTCAATGGAAAGGTGGGCACTGGGGTATGCTTGATGGTTAGTAAAGAGGCAGAGAGTCCCCTTTGTGAATCCTCGGAGTAGACGGACGTTACGGACACTGGCGCACCGAGTAAAGCCTTTTAGTTAGCAACAGTTTCAGCAACACTGAACCTTTGAACGAAGGAACACGGACTTTAATTGTCAAGTAAATAAACATCTACACGTCACGTTTTTTTTTTGTTTTCAGAACAGGACAACAACGTCACGTTTTATAGATGATGTAAAGCCATAGCAGGGTGGTCTATCGTGTCTACGGGAAGGTCATCAGACCCCACCACTGCCCCAGCCTTGGTGCTCAGTCGCTCAGGGAACCCCGATGTTGCGTCCCACTCCAATGGAGAGGGGCTTCTGGGAAAATTAACGATGATGGAAGCATCAGAGCCGGCCCACAGCAGGAAATGCAGGAGCTTAGCTGCCACTCCAGTCGGCCTCAGGGCTCCTAATAACACTTAAGATCATAGGGGAAGTTGACAAATGTGGACTTATAAAAAAAATTTTAAAAAAGATCTACAATGCCTTACTTTTGTAAGGCCCTTGCAAAAGTTTACATACCTCTTGAATCTTTCCAGATTTCTTAACATCAAAATCACCAGCATCGATCTCATTTATCGGGATTTTATGTGATACACCATTACAAAGTGTGAAGTGGTTGGGAAATGTGGCATGTTATACTTTTTGTCTGTAATTGTAAATCTAAAATGTGTAGATGTGTGGATTTGTACTCGGGCCCCTAGAGGTGGATGCACTCTGTACGATTACACCACCATGTTTGCTTCTCTATCGTCTTTGCCCTCCTATAGATGGACATTTTTGCAGATACTTCTTAGAACAGCAAAGTAGCTGAAGCTCAGTCAGATTGCATGACAAGCATCAGTGAACAGAAATTGTCAGGTCTTATTTTCTGAATTGGATTTCGGTGTGAACTTTGATCTCTGATCACTTAAAAACATAAACACACTTTCATCTAAACCATTCTTCTGCTCGTCTGTTTAAGGTCACTTCTTGCTGAAAGGCAAGCCTCCTCCCCAATTTATTAAATTTGGATTTTATTTTATTATGACTTGAAGTAATCTGCTTTTATTGAGACAAAAAAGGTCAGTTGAGTGATTTTAAATGATTAATTCAAATAACATTTAAGGGCATAGTTTTTCAGACAACATAGAAATTAAACAAGTTAGCCTTTCCTATAACAGTGTCTTTAAACACAGGGCTAATCTCTGCAAAATTTAAGGTAATAGTTCTTTAGAAGCACCTTATGGCGGCTAATGATCTATACATGTCCAGAACACACACTGGAGGCTTTTTATTTTGTTGTACTGGTATTTTGGTGGGTTTGCAGCCGTGTGATGCATTTTCCATTTTCAGATTAAGATCTAAGATGTTCAAAGCTTGCCGTTCTGTTTTATAACATAACGCTACGCTTCTCTACAGCTTTACACCTGATTTGACAGCTGTGTTCATTGGTCTTTGTGAAAACCGGGACTTTTACTGAGATTAAAGTGCAAATAGGTGGACTCTCTTTACTATTTGGGTGACGTCTGGTGGATTTTTTTTTTTTTTTTTTTTTTTTGCATTTAAATATTTTTGTCTAGGTCGACCACATAAAATACCAATTAAATTTGTCTCTAATGTGACAAAATGTAAAAGAGAAAAAAAAAGTTCAAGGGTTGGGAGTTCTTCTGCAAGGCACTGTAGTTACTTTGACCAGACTGCCTGAGCACAGTTGTTCCACAGTGTGTTTGCCCAGTGTAAATACCTTGCTTTTTACCTTTATAATGAATTAATTCAAACAGTTTGAAGGTTCATGACTTTGTGTTCCCATAAATCTCTATGAACATTTTGAATCTGAGGCTGTCCTTTGATTCTCTTGGCCCAGCTCTGATTATTTACCCTCCAGCTGATAAAAGCCTGAAATATCAATGTAAGGATTTGTTGTGTTTGCTTGTTTCCTTGTTTGTTTCCATTTCTGCATTTGAACCAAGATGTTCCAATGTGGAATTTGAATAATGATGGAGCGAGGACAACATAAAATCGCGGCGCTTTAGTTGCTGATGGATGTTGAGCTTAATCAGAAGTGGGCCTCCGAATCAAATTCTGCCCGGGGCCCCGTATAACTTTGGGCCGGCTCTGAGAATCACCCAACACACCCAGTGACGCACCGTGTGGAGTCAGTGTAATCCGTTTGGAGTGAAAGGTGACAACCTGTCCAGACTGATGTCCGCCTCGCAGTCCTCCAAGTCGCAAACGGAGTCTGTGGCGTTGTCGTTGTTGTGAGAAAACTGCGAGATCCTGTCGAACGTCTCCTCGTGCTCCATACATTCGACCACGTTGGGGATCATGTTGACGTACGCGCTCGCGATCTCCTTGTGGATGATCGTGTCCTGGTTGTAGGAGACCAGCTCGTTGCTGATGTTCACCGTCTCCACGGGCGTGCTGGAGCAGAAGTGGCGGCAGCCCAGGAGGCTGGCGAAGGCCTTCCGGAACTCGTTGTTGAAGGCGTAGATGATGGGGTTGAGGGACGAGTTGGCCCAGCCGAACCACACGAAGACGTCAAAGGTCGTCTCGCTGACGCACGGCAGGCCCGCGTCCCGGTCCGCGGCCGGCTTGTTGCAGAACGGGACCATGCAGTTCAACACAAAAAAGGGCAGCCAGCAGCACACGAAGACGCCCATGATCACCGAGAGAGTTTTAAACACTTTGGTTTCCCGTTTGATTGAAGTTTTCAGCGTGTTGTGGTGTTGGCACTCTATCCTGTTGCTTCGGCAGCTTTGCGCGTGCTCCGCCGCTCTCTCCAGGGACGCTATCCTTCTGATCTGGATCTGAGCAATCCGATATATCCTGGTGTATGTTACAATCATGATCGCCACGGGAATATAGAAACTTATGAGCGAGGAGGAGATTGCGTACTCCCGGCTCAGGCTGGAGTCGCAGTTTTCCTCCAGCTGCCGACTCGCGGAGGAGTTGTGCGCTCCGGCCATCCCGTCGGCTGCGGCTTTGTGCCAGTTCAGCTGGACCGGTATGAATGAAATCAGCACGGACAGTGTCCAGGTGACGCTGATCATGACAAAGGCGACCCGCTGGGTCATTTTCCTCTCGTATCGAAAGGGGCTGGAGATGGCCCAGTACCGGTCCACGCTGATGATGCAGAGGTTGAGGATGGACGCGGTGGAACACATGATGTCGAAGGCGACCCAGACGTCGCAAAAAGTGCCAAACGGCCAGTACCCGGCCACTTCTGCCACGGCCTTCCAGGGCATCACCAGCACGGCCACGAATAAATCCGACAGAGCCAGCGACACTATGAAGATGTTGGTGACTTTGGTCCGCAGGTGGCGAAAGCGCAGCACGGCGGAGCACACCAGGATGTTCCCCAGCAGAGTCCAGAGAATGAGCAAGGACAGCAGGCAGCCGGTCACCGTGCGCACCACCATATCCTTCCCGCCGTCGTTTGTCGCCTCCGTTTCAGTGCTGTTCCACATGATCTCTCCGAGGGGCGCCGGCACGAGATCGGTCCCCTGCACCGAAGAGAGATACCTGGCCGGGTTCTCCATTCCCCCACCACCACCACCTCTTCGCTTCAAGTAAAACTGCAGTCCGTATCTCCGTGCGTGCGGGCGGGCTCAGCTTTCAGCCAGGCGCCGGACTGTCCGCGATGACCTGCCGGGCAGCCACCTTGATGCGCAGCACAGAACAGAGGGAAAGCAAAAGCAGGGAGCTTTGGAATTAAACCGAACAACGCACACGGCGCGCTGAAGGACCCAAACGCAGCGAGCAGGGGGGGAAGCATATTGGGAAAAACCCGTGTGATCCGTTTTGTCGTGTGACCGGGCTGCTCCTCTGGATCCGTCAGTCCACGATATTCTGAGCACGGCGAGGACGAGAAGGGAGTCCCTACAGCTTCACTCTCACACACGTCGACGCACGCTCACACGAACATCTAACCAAGTCTTGGCGCATGCACCATTACGCCTTCTTTGTGCGTGGCGTCAACGCACAATTGCGCACTGGGGACCAACAAGCTGTCTCGTTGGGACACTCCAAAGTGCGTAATTAAAGGCTCCACAATAAAAGAAGAAGAAAAAACGATTTTCTTTTTCTTCTTCTTCTTCTTCTTGTGGATATTCTATGCCTGCTTTATATCTAACGCCATGCAGTGAACGAAAAATGAATAAGATGGAGAAGCAGCAACGCGGTCCACTTAAGATGACCGGGTGCAACTCTGCGAAAGTATTCACACCCCTCAACTTCCCCAATACTTGAGATACTTTGAAACAACAAAATCCAACAGACGTTATTTTAATTACATGCGACAAAACGATATAAAGCAGTGCGGCATCCAGCCCCCGTTTGCTCTGCTGCACCTAAATCAAATCCACTCCACGTAAGTAGTAAGCAGAATCACCCCGAGTGGGTTTAAAATCCAAGCAAAACTTCTCGTGTTCTCTGGAGACCTACGATACTTGTTGGGTAACATTAGCCAGCAAAAATAAACGGTGTCACCAGCGTTAGACATTTCAACAAAGCTCTGTTGGAGAGAGTATGCCACGACTGCAAACGGACCAAGACACGACTATCTACTTCCTCTTGACAGGCTTTGACTCATGGCGCAGAGATCCGAAACCCAGGTGGGAGAATCTGTCTGCCATCAGAACGTTCCCACGAGCCCCACGGAGAACACGGCGAATCCACGCGCGCCATTATTTTGAGACCAAATATAACTTTTTTTTTTTTTTTTTTTTTTTTTTGGCCAACATGCAAAATAGTGTCTGTGGGAGAAACAATTGGCGCACAGGGAAACCATTCCCAGGCTGAAACAAATTTTTATTTCTAAGAATAATAAATAATCATCATAAAAAAATAAAACAACAACAACAAACAAAACAAGAAGGTCAAACGACTCGAACAAGCGCTGAACTCAAACACAGTAAAACTGCCAGACTCTGTCCGTGGTGCTGAAACGCAGGCAGCCCGCAGCAAAGACGATCAGGATGTGGTTTGGGCGCATACAAAAAAAGCTTCCGCTCCAACATATTTTTAGCACTATAGTTTAAAATAATCTATCCTTCATTTAGTATATATGTATATATATATGGGCTGCCATTTCGACACTTGAGTGCACTGGAACATATTTCTTGCTCTACTCCTGATCCCAGGTGCTTGGTTTATCCCCCTCTAACAATCCCTGACTGGAGGTCAAAGCTCACCCTCTGCAGGGACTTTTCTTTCCAGAGCCGGTGAGTCACACACTCGCACTCATCGTGGCTTGGAGAGCGAGGAGCGCCGCGTCGCCGCGTTGTCAGCGCGGCGGCAACGTCGGCGCGGCTTCCGCCTCTGAAAACGTCACGGTTATTTTTAGACGCGTCTGAGTGCCTGTCACATCGTTCAGACGCTATGCTGGAATAATCCCCTTGACGCCCGGTGCCAAATTCTCTTGGAGTGGCCCGACCCATAATCTGCGGGGTTGGGGGGGGGGGGGATCAGGCCACGTCACGAGGCGGAACAGCGTCCAGTCCAGCACTTAGGACACCTTTGCGCTTCGCAAACGCCACAAGGGCTTGATGCACACGTGCAAGTGTTGCGAGGGAACCTTTGTTTTCCGTCTCTAAAGCTGACGAAAAAGCTTTAGTCCTTTAAAGGGAGGTCTGATTTCCTTTTCAAACAAACGAGGAAAAAAAAAGTACAGAATATTACAATTTAAAGATTCAACATGAAAAGAGAAATATTTGTTTTGAGGGTTGTTTTTTTTTTTTTTTTGCTCTTTGGACGTCGCTTAAAACTAGATTTGTATTTGTCAAAGACATTACCC